>OX419598.1:0-27370 GCA_948473455.1 Teleiodes luculella
TCGAAGAATATTATAAAAAAATTCTATTCAGTGGCCTCTTATGAACCGCCGCCACACTCCACATCAAAAAAAAATAACAAAAGAGTACTATTGAAAACAAGTGCTACGAAAGTGCTACGAAGGTGCTACGAAACCGCTACGAAAACTCAAAATATTAAAGTTTGCAGAAATCGATAAAAAGTTAGTGGGTTAATGCGGCCCTACTATCCGAATAGTTTCAACTTATTTTTAGCGTCGAAACTGGCAAAAATTTCAAAGTCGACCAACTTGGCTAAAATAGAAGAGTATTTAAAAAAAATTCTGTTCAGTTACCTATTATGAACCGCCGCCACACGCCGCAACGAAATAAAATAACAAAAGAGTACTTTTGAAAAAAAGTGCTACGAAAGTGCTACGAAGGTGCTACGAAACCGCTACGAAAACGAATACGATTACGGTTACGAATACGGTTACGGTTACGGTTACGGTAACGGTAACGGTTACGGTTACGGTTACGGTTACGGTTATGGTTACGGTTACGGTTACGGTTACGGTTACGGTTACGGTTACGTTTACGATAACGACTACGACAACGACAACGACTACGATTACGATACTGTGCTACGTAAGTGGTACGAAGGTGCTACCGAGTGCTACGAAACCGCTACGAAAACTCAAATTATTAAAGTTTGCAGAAATCAATAAAAGGTTAGTGGGTTAATGCGGCCGTACTGTTCGAATAGTTTAAACTTATTTTTAGCGTCGAAACTGGCAAAAATTTCAAAGTCGACAAACTTGGCTATTATTCAATAGCCAACTATGAACCGCCGCACGGTAGCCGAAATGACCAATCTAGCTGGACAGAAATGGTTACTTCAAATTCCCTATTCTTTAATCAGAAACGATAGTCAACATTCTAGAACTAAGACATCAAACATTAACCTAGTGAAAATACCACCCGGTAACCAAATATTTAAATCAAAATGTGGGGAAGTGAGTATTTTTACTACATTTTTTGCGGATCTTTACTTTACACGTCTCGAATTTTCGAAGTGAAACCAGTAGATATTATTAAACTTTTAACCATGGATCCTGAGGTAGTAGGTAAGTAGTATTTTATTTATATTTAACTTTCTCAAAGATCTTTTCTGTTGCATTGATAATTGCAGATGAAAATTATGAAAACTACTTTTTTGACGAAATTTTATGTTTCACAGTCTGGGAACTACTTGTACCCTCTTGTACCAAGGCTAATTTTTTTATATATTATAGCTACATTATTAAACTTGTAAATAAAATAGTTTACAGGCCCCTCACGAGTGCGGTTCAATAATATATATTTTTTTGTTTCAGAACACATAGTGTCCGTTTCAAGGAAACAATTTTTTGAACAATGGATTAAATACACCAAAGATAAAAGAATTGCTGCTTTGTTTGATTATTTTTCGACGAGGTTTGATTTAAAAGACGAAACAGAAGAATGTTTACGAAATATTAATATGAAAATTTATAAAATATCATCGAAAAATGACATACTTGCGGAAAAACACAAAATCGGTTTGAAAGTCTTCCTGCAGGCGTTCAATCGTTAAATGGAGAAGAACTGAAGTTTTCTTTATCATTGCAGCCATCTACGTCATCGTTAGGTACCTACTTACTACGAGTAGTACCGTACTATACGAAATAAAGAGTTTGCGAAATTGTTAGCTTTCGAACTGGATCGAGTCCCGGCAGAGAAGCGTGCTATGTTATGCTATGCTATGTATTCAAAAATACTTAATTTTATACGAAAAGGGTGCAAGTAGTCAGTTTGCCCAGCTTCAATAATTCTTCTGATAGTGATTTTTTTAAAGTTATTTAAGTAATCATACTAATATTAATATGTAAAGAAGAAATATTTGTGTTTTTGTGTGTCTGCGTGTGTATGTTGGTAATGAATAAACTCAAAAACTACTGAACCGACTTCAAAAATCATACATCATTAGAAAACTCCATTCACCCTGACCCATAGGCTAACTTTTACCGCGGGAAAATGCCTCAGTTCACAGCAAAAGCTGATATCGCGGGCGGAGTCGCAGCGGAAAGCTAGTAATAAATATGATCATAACATACATTTTCATTTATTTATAATATTCTAAAAACAATTAAACAGTGAAAATACATCAAATATAAACGTCCTTTTTTGTTGTACATAAACCATTATAAACTGATCTCTACTTGCATACAAAGTCTACTCTAAGATAGGTCAGCTTATACTGGTTTTTCTTTTTTATTATTATTTGCACTTTTTATCAAATCAGGTACATTTTTTATGATACATTTTGTATTATTACAACGTGTAGGATGTAAAACGGGCTAGAAATAATATTGTCCAGCTGGATTGGCTTTTTCGGCCACAGTGCGCCGCAACAAACCTAACCTAGGTAAACCTACACTTACCTAACCTAACCTAATGTTACGGAACCGAACTTTATTAACATAACGATAACGATAACGGTAACTGTAGCGGTTACGATAACGAACGAACGAACGAACGAACGAACGAACGAACGAACGAACGAACGAACGAACGAACGAACGAACGAACGAACGAACGAACGAACGAACGAACGAACGAACGAACGAACGAACGAACGAACGAACGAACGAACGAACGAACGAACGAACGAACGAACGAACGAACGAACGAACGAACGAACGAACGAACGAACGAACGAACGAACGAACGAACGAACGAACGAACGAACGAACGAACGAACGAACGAACGAACGAACGAACGAACGAACGAACGAACGAACGAACGAACGAACGAACGAACGAACGAACGAACGAACGAACGAACGAACGAACGAACGAACGAACGAACGAACGAACGAACGAACGAACGAACGAACGAACGAACGAACGAACGAACGAACGAACGAACGAACGAACGAACGAACGAACGAACGAACGAACGAACGAACGAACGAACGAACGAACGAACGAACGAACGAACGAACGAACGAACGAACGAACGAACGAACGAACGAACGAACGAACGAACGAACGAACGAACGAACGAACGAACGAACGAACGAACGAACGAACGAACGAACGAACGAACGAACGAACGAACGAACGAACGAACGAACGAACGAACGAACGAACGAACGAACGAACGAACGAACGAACGAACGAACGAACGAACGAACGAACGAACGAACGAACGAACGAACGAACGAACGAACGAACGAACGAACGAACGAACGAACGAACGAACGAACGAACGAACGAACGAACGAACGAACGAACGAACGAACGAACGAACGAACGAACGAACGAACGAACGAACGAACGAACGAACGAACGAACGAACGAACGAACGAACGAACGAACGAACGAACGAACGAACGAACGAACGAACGAACGAACGAACGAACGAACGAACGAACGAACGAACGAACGAACGAACGAACGAACGAACGAACGAACGAACGAACGAACGAACGAACGAACGAACGAACGAACGAACGAACGAACGAACGAACGAACGAACGAACGAACGAACGAACGAACGAACGAACGAACGAACGAACGAACGAACGAACGAACGAACGAACGAACGAACGAACGAACGAACGAACGAACGAACGAACGAACGAACGAACGAACGAACGAACGAACGAACATGAATGAATGAATGAATGAATGAATCAATGAATGAATGAATCAATCAATCAATCAATGAGTGAATCAATGAATGAATCAATGAATCAATGAATGAATTCATTAACGATAACGATAACGGTTACGAATACGATAACTATAACGATAACGGTTACGATAACGGTTACAAATACGATAATGGTTACGAATACGGTTACGATTACGAAAACGGTTACGAATACGATTGAACCGCTGCCACACGCCGCAACGAAATAAAATAACAAAAGAGTACTTTTGAAAAAAGTGCTACGAAAGTGCTACGAAGGTGCTACGAAGTGCTACGAAACTGCTACGAAAACTCAAAATATTAAAGTTTGCAGAAGTTGATAAAAAGTTAGTGGGTTAATGCGGCCCTACTATCCGAATAGTTTCAACTTATTTTTAGCGTCGAAACTGGCAAAAATTTCAAAGTCGACCAACTTGGCTAAAATAGAAGAGTATTTAAAAAAAATTCTGTTCAGTTACCTATTATGAACCGCCGCCACACGCCGCAACGAAATAAAATAACAAAAGAGTACTTTTGAAAAAAAGTGCTACGAAAGTGCTACGAAGGTGCTACGAAACCGCTACGAAAACGAATACGATTACGGTTACGAATACGGTTACGGTTACGGTTACGGTTATGGTTACGGTTACGGTTACGGTTACGGTTACGTTTACGATAACGACTACGACAACGACAACGACTACGATTACGATACTGTGCTACGTAAGTGGTACGAAGGTGCTACCGAGTGCTACGAAACCGCTACGAAAACTCAAATTATTAAAGTTTGCAGAAATCAATAAAAGGTTAGTGGGTTAATGCGGCCGTACTGTTCGAATAGTTTAAACTTATTTTTAGCGTCGAAACTGGCAAAAATTTCAAAGTCGACAAACTTGGCTAAAATCGAAGAATATTTAAAAAAAATTCTATTCAGTGGCCTCTTATGAACCGCCGCCACACGCCGCAACGAAATAAAATAACAAAAGAGTACTTTTGAAAAAAAGTGCTACGAAAGTGCTACGAAGGTGCTACGAAACCGCTACGAAAACTCAAAATATTAAAGTTTGCAGAAATCGATAAAAAGTTAGTGGGTTAATGCGGCCGTACTGTTCGAATAGATTCAACTTATTTTTAGCGTCGAAACTGGCAAAAATTTCAAAGTCTACAAACTTGGCTAAAATCGAAGAGTATTTAAAAAAAAATCTGTTCAGTTGCCTATTATGAACCGCCGCCACACGCCGCAACGAAATAAAATAACAAAAGAGTACTTTTGAAAAATGTGCTACGAAAGTGCTACGAAACCGCTACGAAAACTCAAAATATTAAAGTTTGCAAAAATCGATAAAAAGTTAGTGGGTTAATGCGGCCGTACTGTTCGAATAGATTCAATTAATTTTTAGCGTCGAAACTGGCAAAAATTTCAAAGTCGACAAACTCGGCTAAAAACGAAGAGTATTTAAAAAAAATTCTGTTCAGTTGCCTATTATGAACCGCCGCCACACGCCGCAACGAAATAAAATTACAAAAGAGTACTTTTGAAAAAAAGTGCTACGAAAGTGCTACGAAACCGCTACGAAAACTCAAAATATTAAAGTTTGCAGAAATCGATAAAAAGTTAGTGGGTTAATGCGGCCGTACTGTTCGAATAGATTCAACTTATTTTTAGCGTCGAAACTGGCAAAAATGTCAAAGTCGACAAACTTGGCTAAAATCGAAGAGTATTTAAAAAAAATTCTGTTCAGTTGCCTATTATGAACCGCCGCCACACGCCGCAACGAAATAAAATTACAAAAGAGTACTTTTGAAAAAAAGTGCTACGAAAGTGCTACGAAGGTGCTACGAAACCGCTACGAAAACTCAAAATATTAAAGTTTGCAGAAATCGATAAAAAGTTAGTGGGTTAATATACGGCCGTACTTTTCGAATAGTTTCAACTTATTTTTAGCGTCAAACTGGCAAAAATTTCTAAGTCGACAAACTTGGCTAATATCGACGAATATTTTTAAAAAAATTTATTCAATAGCCAACTATGAACCGCCGCAACGAACCTAACTTAGGTAAACCTACACTTACCTAACCTAACCTAATGTTACGGAACCGAACTTTATTAACATAACGATAACGATAACGGTAACTGTAGCGGTTACGATAACGAACGAATGAATGAATGAATGAATGAATGAATGAATGAATGAATGAATGAATGAATGAATGAATGAATGAATGAAAGAATGAATGAATGAATGAATGAATGAATGAATGAATGAATGAATGAATGAATGAATGAATGAATGAATGAATGAATGAATGAATGAATGAATGAATGAATGAATGAATTAATTAATTAATAATTAATTAATGAATGAATGAATGAATTAATTAATGATTGAATGAATGAATGAATGAATGAATCAATGAATGAATGAATCAATCAATCAATGAGTGAATCAATGAATGAATTCATTAACGATAACGATAACGGTTACTATTACGATAACTATAACGATAACGGTTACGATAACGGTTACAAATACGATAATGGTTACGAATACGGTTACGATTACGAAAACGGTTACGAATACGATTACGATTACGATTAAGATAACGGTTACGATTACGATAACGGTTACGATAACGATAACGGTTACGATAACGGTTACGAATTTGAGAACGGTTACGAATACGATAACGGTTACGATAACGATAACGGTTACGAATACGATATCTTTAACGATAACGGTTACGAATACGATAACTATAACGATAACGGTTACGAATACGATAACTATAGCGATAACGGTTACGATAACGGTTACAAATTCGATAATGGTTACGAATACGGTTACGATTACGAAAACGGTTACGAATACGATTACGATTACGATTAAGATAACGGTTACGATTACGATAACGATAACGGTTACGATAACGATAACGGTTGCGATAACGGTTACGAATTTGAGAACGGTTACGAATACGATAACGGTTACGATAAGGATAACGGTTACGAATACGATAACTTTAACGATAACGGTTACGAATACGATAACTATAACGATAACGGTTACAAATACGATAACTATAATGATAACGGTTACAAATACGATAACTATAATGATAACGGTTACGAATACGGTTACGATTACGAAAACGGTTACGAATACGATTACAATTACGATTACGATTACGATAACTATAACGATAACGGTTACGAATACGATAACGGTTATGAATACGGTTACGGTTACGGTTATGGTTACGGTTACGGTTACGGTTACGGTTACGGTTACGGTTACGGTTACGGTTACGGTTACGGTTACGGTTACGGTTACGGTTACGGTTACGGTTACGGTTACAGTTTCAATTACGGTTACGAATACGATTACGGTTACGAATACGGTTACGGTTACGGTTACGGTTACGGTTATGGTTACGGTTACGGTTACGTTTACGATAACGACTACGACAACGACAACGACTACGATTACGATACTGTGCTACGTAAGTGGTACGAAGGTGCTACCGAGTGCTACAAAACCGCTACGAAAACTCAAATTATTAAAGTTTGCAGAAATCAATAAAAGGTTAGTGGGTTAATGCGGCCGTACTGTTCGAATAGTTTAAACTTATTTTTAGCGTCGAAACTGGCAAAAATTTCAAAGTCGACAAATTTGGCTAAAATCGAAGAGTATTTAAAAAAATTTCTGTTCAGTTGCCTATTATGAACCACTGCCACACGCCGCAACGAAATAAAATAACAAAAGAGTACTTTTGAAAAAAAGTGCTACGAAAGTGCTACGAAGGTGCTACGAAGTGCTACGAAACTGCTACGAAAACTCAAAATATTTAAGTTTGCAGAAATCGATAAAAAATTAATGGGTTAATGCGGCCCTACTATCCGAATAGTTTCAACTTATTTTTAGCGTCGAAACTGGCAAAAATTTAAAAGTCGACCAACTTGGCTAAAATCGAAGAGTATTTAAAAAATTTCTATTCAGTGGCCTCTTATGAACCGCCGCCACACGCCACATCGAAAAAAAAGACAAAAGAGTACTTTTGAAAAAAAGTGCTACGAAAGTGCTACGAAGGTGCTACGAAACCGCTACGAAAACTCAAAATATTAAAGTTTGCAGAAATCGATAAAAAGTAAGTGGGTTAATGCGGCCGTACTGTTCGAATAGATTCAACTTATTTTTAGCGTCAAAACTGGCAAAAATTTCAAAGTCGACAAACTTGGCTAAAATCGAAGAATATTTTAAAATTTTTCTATTCAGTGGCCTCTTATGAACCGCCGCCATACGCCACATCGAAAAAAAATAACAAAAAAGTACTTTTGAAAAAAAGTGCTACGAAAGTGCTACGAAGGTGCTACGAAGTGCTACGAAACTGCTACGAAAACTCAAAATATTAAAGTTTGCAGAAATCGATAAAAAGTTAGTGGGTTAATGCGGCCGTACTGTTCGAATAGATTCAACTTATTTTTAGCGTCGAAATGAACCGCCGCCATACGCCACATCGAAAAAAAATAACAAAAGAGTACTTTTGAAAAAAAGTGCTACGAAAGTGCTACGAAGGTGCTACGAAGTGCTACGAAACTGCTACGAAAACTCAAAATATTAAAGTTTGCAGAAATCGATAAAAAGTTAGTGGGTTAATGCGGCCGTACTGTTCGAATAGTTTAAACTTATTTTTAGCGTCAAAACTGGCAAAAATTTCAAAGTCGACAAACGTGGCTAAAATCGAAGAATATTTTAAAAATTTTCTATTCAGTGGCCTCTTATGAACCGCCGCCACACGCCACATTGAAAAAAATAACAAAAGAGTACTTTTGAAAAAAAGTGCTACGAAAGTGCTACGAAACCGCTACGAAAACTCAAAATATTAAAGTTTGCAAAAATCTATAAAAAGTTAGTGGGTTAATATACGGCCGTACTTTTCGAATAGTTTCATCTTATTTTTAGCGTCAAACTGGCAAAAATTTCAAAGTCGACAAACTTGGCTAAGATCGACGAATATTTTAAAAAAAATTTATTCAATAGCCAACTATGAACCGCCGCAACAAACCTAACCTAGGTAAACCTACACTTACCTAACCTAACCTAATGTTACGGAACCGAACTTTATTAACATAACGATAACGATAACGATAACGGTAGCGGTTACGATAACGAATGAATGAATGAATGAATGAATGAATGAATGAATGAATGAATGAATGAATGAATGAATGAATGAATGAATGAATGAATGAATGAATGAATGAATCAATGAATGAATGAATGAATCAATCAATGAGTGAATCAATGAATGAATCAATGAATCAATGAATGAATTCATTAACGATAACGATAACGGTTACGAATACGATAACTATAACGATAACGGTTACGATAACGGTTACAAATACGATAATGGTTACGAATACGGTTACGATTACGAAAACGGTTACGAATACGATTACGATTACGATTAAGATAACGGTTACGATTACGATAACGATAACGGTTACGATAACGGTTACGAATTTAAGAACGGTTACGAATACGATAACGGTTACGATAACGATAACGGTTACGAATACGATAACTTTAACGATAACGGTTACGAATACGATAACTATAACGATAACGGTTACAAATACGATAACTATAACGATAACGGTTACGAAAACGGTTACGAATACGATAACGGTTACGAATACGGTTACGATTACGAATACGATTACGATTACGATTAAGATAACGGTTACGATTACGATAACTATAACGATAACGGTTACGAATACGATAACGGTTACGAATACGGTTACGGTTATGGTTATGGTTACGGTTACGGTTACGGTTACGATAACGACTACGACAACGACAACGACTACGATTACGATACCGTGCTACGTAAGTGGTACGAAGGTGCTACGGAGTGCTACGAAACCGCTACGAAAACTCAAAATATAAAATTTGCAGTAATCGATAAAAAGTTAGTGGGTTAATGCGGCCGTACTGTTCGAATAGTTTCAACTTATTTTTAGCGTCGAAACTGGCAAAAATTTCAATGTCGACAAACTTGGCTAAAATCGACGAATAATTTTTAAAATTTTCTATTCAATAGCCTACTATGAACCGCCGCCGCCGCAACAAACCGAACCTAGCTAAACCTACACTAACCTAACTTAACCTTACGGAACCGATTTTTCTTGACATGTTCCTACTATGGTATTACGTCTGCCGGGTCGGGTTTTAACTAAGTCCGCTTTGAGTTTTTAGCTAAATTCGCATTGCTAGCTGAAAAATAATGATGCAGCGGTATACTATGAGGTCTTACCTTACAATATCAATAAGATTTTCTAATGAAGCACGCGAAGATTTTTTAAAAATAAATATTAAAAAATTCTGTAATTTACATACATTTTGGGGTTATAAACGCTAGTTGATGTTACGTATCTTTTAATTTTCATTAAAAAATAAGAGAAAGGCAACAGGCATACAGCCAAAAAAAAAGAATTATGTATTCTGCCAATTAAAAATATAGTCCAATCTGTGTATAATGAATGGCAAATGAAGGCTTCAACCTATTATAGGAGGAAAAAAGGCGGGCGAAGCCCCCCCATTTCTGAAGTGGTATTCTAAGCCCTTATAGATTTTTCAACCCGATTACAAAAAGGTTACTGGCTTTGATAATAGTAGCCAGGGCGTCAACCGAAGCGGGGGGACGGGGGGGCGCAGCCCGCCAAAAGAGGGGGCTCGGGGGGCGCAGCCCCCCGCTAAAAAAAAACAAATCTCTACACAGAATTAAATCGATTGGTTAGGTTAGGTTAGACTGATGTCAATAACAGAGCGGAGGGAGCCGAGCGAGCGGAGCGAGCGTACCGCGGCAGCGGTCGGCGACCGCCGGAGAATTAAATTTTTCAAAGTTGATTTTTGTTATTGTAAACTGGACTTAAATAATAAAATACCTATACAAGATTAGGCTGTATAATAATTTAACCATTGCCTACGTAACGATTAAAGGAAAAAAAAGGTTAGAAAAAAAGAAATTAGCGTGTTTTGTACTGAAAATGTATGTAACTAATTTATTTAGTGAAAGTGATTTAATTGTGTTTATTACAAAAAGGATGCATTAAAACTGTAAGTAGAGACTTTCTAAACCACCCCACATCATTTCCTTTTTACCATTCATGAGAAATTAGTAAAAAACTAAAAAGCGGAACTAGTTAAAACTTTTACCCGTCTGCCTACGAAGCACAAGGTCGCGGGTTCGAATCCCGCCCAGGGCAAACATTCGTGTGATGAGCACTTGTGTTTTCCTTGTGTCTGGATGTTGTATATTTATATAATGTACCTATATCAGCTGTCTGACACCTATCCTGCCTAGTTTGGGGTCAGATGGCCGTGTGTGAGATGTCCCACAAATTTATTTATTTGACTACGGAACCCTAAAAAGATTCGTGGTCCAATAAACCAGGAATTAGAGTTAATAAGTAAAAAACTGTACCCTCGGTGAACAGTGATACAAGTCTCAAAAAGCAGTTTCGAGATATCGCGACTTAAAGATTTGAAAATTAAAAAAAAAAATAACTTCATTTGTATTCACTGTAGCTTTTTGATTTTCACAAATTCACTTAGGTATTAATGTGAAGTTTTGAAAACACTAATTCAAAATTATGCTGTAATACAAAATTTTGTGTGAAATTGCGAAAAATACGAATATATATCATTTTCCACGCCTATCGAACAAAGTGTTAAGTGATTTATGTAAACTTATATCAATTTACACAGCTTCTAGCATTTTTGTGTGAAGTGATATAGTATTAATATTTTTAACATTTTAGATATTACAAACATGATTCACGTATTTTTGTTGGAAGAAACTATACTATTTAAAGTACCCTCTTTACGATTCTTTACTTTATTTTGTAATTCTTAAGTATTTTGCAAACTTATATCAATATACACAAAGTTTTGACCGTGCAGTTAAGGTGAAAAATGATTTAAATTACCATTTTATTTCATTAAATTGTGTATATTGATATAAATTATGTTATTATGATCGAATTGCAGTTGGGTTAGCAAATTAAATAAAGGAAAAAACAATGCTCTTTTAAGTTTAGTAAAATTGTAACAGTTTTTTGACTATATATTCTTTGAAATATTTTTTTAGTAATGCGTCAATTTGTCAACATAAGTAAGAAATAAATAAGTAACACTAACTATTGCCAATATAAAGAACCCTTAATACTTTCTTTTGAATCCCTAGCAGAATAGGTAGGAGTAGAGGATTACAATGATAAGTTCGTAGAAGCTGTCTTTACGACGACGACTGGATTAAAGTTCTTTAAGATCTTTAATACCTAGGTTCATCAAAGAAAGACGGAGGATATTTCTGCAGTCTGCAGATGCTTCCTGCTACCGGCAGCTCAAAAGACAGATCTCAAAGTCGTACAATGGAAAGATCTACTAAAAGAAATCAAGGAATTATATTGAAACTTGTACACGAACACCTGTCAGTAGTCAAACTGCAACTGACCCTAGAGCTAGGTTAACCCGACACTATACCGAAAACATTCCTGACATCAGCCTGTAGGTACGAGATTGAGAGCCATCAAGGTCCTGGGTGATTGATGACAGAATAACTTCTGAGCAGGTGGTACACGGCTCTTCACCTTTCAGAAACTATTTAATTTTAAGTCCGTCATCCTTGAAGGTGCAGAACCGCAAGTATGGCACAGAAGTACAATGGTCCCTTTAAAAAGCGCGATATAGAAATAAAATTATAGTCCCATCTTACTTCTGAGCCATGTTTACAAATTGTTTTCGAGAGTCGATAAAAACCTTCTCTTGTGTAGATTTGACAACTTTCAGCCTCCTGGGGAGGTCGGTTTCTGAAAAAACTACATTACCATTAGACCACTTTCACATGTTATACAGAAGACTAAAGAGTAGCAGGTATATAATCAATCAGCCACTATATTCAGCGTTCGTGGACTATGATAAAGTCTTCTGTTCAAACGAAACCTGGACAGTACTGCGGTCTCTTCAGAGGTTTCAAATTGACTATCGGTCTTTAAGATACTGAAATATTTTATGAAAATGCCACCATGTCAGTCCGTCTCCAGGATCAGAATTACAGATTAATGCAGCTACAGCGGGGTGAGAGATAGAAAGACGTTATTTAAAAAAAAATTACACAGCTGCATTGGAGAATGTTTTTAAGTTTTTGGACTTCGATGGACGTGGTATCAACATTAAGGGCGAAAAATATGACGGATATTGTAATCATGGTTGGGACCTTAGAAGCCTCATACTGCTCAACTTGGGAAATAGTTCTCATATCGGAAACTGATCATCCGTCTGTGCCACTCGCACAAGTCCTCTGTATTGATAAATGCTCAACAGATTCGCCAACTAGTCAGAAGATGAAGATGGAGAAGGAAAATGTAATAAATGTTGGGGATTCTGTTCTCGAATTTATACCCATTATGTCAGCCCAGTTAGGTAGACACAACTTTGCTCATAATGTAGTCACTCAAAAAGCAAAATGCTCTTCTTCCAGTTTCCCTACAGATTTTAATCAGGAATGATGATATCCGCAGACGAACCAAAGTCACCGACATAGCCCATAGAATCATTAAACTCAAGTAAGTGACAGTGGGCGTTGGGGCAGAAAGGTCCATAATACATAAAGGAAGGCATAGAGAGGGCAGGCCCCCTACAAGGTAGACCGACGATCTGGTGAGGGTCGGGGTTTTTTGGATGATTGGATGCGGGCAGTGTAAGACCGATTGATGTGAAGATCTTTGTTTTTTCTTGTGGCCGAGAAATAGTTATAACATTTTTCACAAACTGGAATCGTTTTTCGTACAGACGTTTTTGGTATTATTAATGTTATATTTCAAGTTAGATCACTTAACACCAAACATATTTTGTAATAGTTCTCGTGGTAATAGATTTGTTTTGAGTTAAATCATTATACACTAGTTACAAATATTAATTTTATCAGTTACAAATAATGTTGATGTTGTTATATCACTTTTCACAAAAATTATCATCGGAAAACATAGTTTTTTGTAATTCAAGTAGAGTGATATTATTTTACACATAGAGTCATGTTAAAAATGCGAGATGTATCAAAATTATCTTCGCTTCTAGAAGGGCTAGAGCTACACCGATTAGACAGAAAAATAGCAAAAAAATTGCTCTTTAACGATTTACAATCACTTGATAACCGATCTATCTTAAGTTGTATCACTCTTCACAGAGGGTACAGAAAAGTATAATATCTAATAGTATAAAATCTCGCTTGCAAATTGGAAACCAACCTAGACTATCCTTGCTCTCGGCGTCGGCAGCAGGTGACATGATGGTGCTGTAGCTGCTTTCTCTCGATGATGGAGACCAGGCCTCGTTTATTTGCTCACGAGAACGTCAATTTATTCATTCACTTGAAGCGTCAAACGTAGACTAAAATGATTAGCGGTGCCACTTGAGCTAGACTTACAAAACTAATAACATTCGTTTATTTACGTTTGCTCATCAAAGGCGCACGCGCACACAGTGAGGCTTCACGGAACAGAGTAGTTCAATAATAGTATTAGTTGTCCAGTATTCCTCTTTTGCCAACCTTCAATAGAAAAAAAAAAGAGTTTTCTCAACTTACCCACTGAAATACAAACGAGAATGGGAGATTTGACAGATCGAAATAAAAAAAAAAGTTATTTATTTTGAAACAAGATGGCGCTCATAGATAGAGTCCGAAGTAAAGAGAAAAAAAATAAAGTTCTGGTTACTAAATTTTTTGCACGCCTCACTATTACGTGCTGTTACTCATTAATTATTTACTAGCGCCGTCTGTTGGAGCGTCGTGTTTTGTAACTTAAAAAAAAAGGCTACTGGAAAACTGAGGTTTCTTTTGAACACTAGCTTTCCGCCGCGTAGATTTAATGTTTTTTTTTTTTACAAATTCCACGGCTTTATCTAGCTACCTACTATGTTCCTACTTACATAATCTTGTTTTCGTAAGGTCTTCTCATGACATACACATATATAAAGGCGGGGCCTGGGAGCGTCGATAAATCAAAGACGTGTTGCGCTTATGACGGACGTATATTGACTACTATAACTTACATACTACCTTATAACTATATTATGCTATATGGGCAAGGTGAGCCACACACTACACCTCCCCCCTTCTTTTCAAAAAGAAAGAAATTTATTTTAATTTCTTTTTTTTGTTACTTTATCTACCTACTAAGTTTTATTTAAATTTCAAAAATCAAAACCAATATCTTCTTTTCTTCTACAAATCCTTTTCCTTCCTTTTAAAAATTATTATTGCTTACAATATTTAAATTTTCTATATTTTATACCTTAAATATTCCATTAGGTTCTAATCTTACTGTGCACCTCGTAAAAATTACCACCATCGTAGGCTCTGATGTATAAGCTGTATTAATGTAAAGTTTCATTTACAAGTCCGGTGAAGCTTGATTGGTCGTACCTTTTCGACACAAGCATACTCAATAAAAAAAAATGAATAAAAAATTTCAATCAAATCCGTTCAGGTATTTCTGCGTGAAAGAGTAACAAACATTCATCCATTCTCACAAACTTTTGCGTTTATGATATTAGCAGGATGAGAGTATTTAAGTAAACGTGTGACGAGAGAAGAAAAACAGTAATCATGTAATGATGTAGGTACATAACATTCACTAACAATTTCAAAACACCCACGCCACAAAACTGTTACTTGATCCTTTCAACAACTAGAAAAGAGCTGATAATCTTCAAATGGCTGAAGATATTTTCTTGGGTCATAGCTAAGAACACTCTCGATTGTGACACCTTGCAAACAAAAAACTAGAATAGCACAAGGTAAAGTAGGTCGGTGATCTCTAGGCACTACCTATCATAGTCTGTGGAGTTTCTTCCGGAGAGTTCTTCTCCACAGAAGACAGCCAAATCGTGAACTCTCCTCGACGTCAAAAAATGATTTGTGAAGTCTTACTTTGAATAAACACTATTTGACTTTGACTTTGACTTTAGTCGATGGTGCTTAAATGCCTGGCCACAGCAATCTTCTTGGCAGAACATTGCTTTATGATTGGACGGTTTCTTGTATCGAAGATAAATGGCACATTTTGGGGGCTCAGATTGATTAGGACACTCCTTTATTGAGTGGCCCGAGCCACCGCAGTGGCCGCACGTAGCGCTGGTATCCCAACAGTACTTCGCGGAGCGTCTGAACTGCTGGCAGTTGCATACAACTAGCACCTGGTCACTGGAGTGAAATCTCGAACGGGGCAAGAGGTCCAGTTTATAATAATACGACGACTAATAACAGACCTTAGCCTTGGTGTAAGTTCCAAAATATAGTTGCATGTAGATGCGTCTTTTTTGCTTGATTTGTGGCTTAATTTTTGCGTTCTGCTTATATAGGCAATCTGAGATATTTGATGGTATTCTGATGCGTGACTATTATTTTTGGAAGCTTATATTTTTTGAAGCGAAATAAGAAAGAAGATAAAAAAAGTCAGTGGTATTACAGCTACAAATTGGACTTCTAGTTTTATTTTTAACATTTATTATTAATGACGCCACAAAAAATAATAAAATACAAAGATTTTGCACAATAATACAGGGAATTGAAAAAGAACAACAAATTACGATTAACAACGAAAAAATTGCCGAACGACTTTTACGTTTTACGTTGAATTTGAATATTATAATATTTGATGGTTTTGTTTTTTCAGCACATAGTGAAGGATGTATAGTTGTCGAACAGTAAGAATATTTAATTGCACTCTTTATACGGTATAAGGTATAGATATTCATTCAGTAGAAAATATATATTTTTTCTTGAAATACATTATATTTTTGCATCCTGTACACATAGATTTTATGATCATAATAATATGAATTGTTAAAATGAGGTTATAAGTTGATAGTTAAAATTTTTAAGGATAAAATTATTTTCTTCTTTTTAGAGCGTTGAAATAAAAGCTTCTTTTAAAAAAGTTTTTTGCATTTAATTTATTTTTTACTTTTTAGCTATCGCACGTTACATTATTTTTCAAGTTACTCTTAACGAGCCCTTTCATTTAATACCCATATTGTAGAAGTGCATTAAAAATAACTACTCCGCCATCTTGGATAGCCCGCCATATTGGATTTAGAGTGACGTCACATACCATATCGTGCATTGTCATCCAAACTAAACGTGTATACAAAATTTCAACTCAATCGGTTGAAGATATCTACTTCAAAATTGAGTTCAAAGATTCCACCCGAACAAACTTACATACATACATTGCAAGTTAAATAAAAGCTTTTAATTATTAAGATTTTTTTCCACTTATATTGTTAGTTTTTTATGTACCTATAGATAGTCACCATCCACCACCTTCTTCTTTTCCACTTTTCTAATAACTCTATTGCAATAGACACAGGTCCTTGGGGGGAAGCCTTTGTCCAGCAGGGGACGTCTACAGGCTGAGATGATGATGGACACTTCAATAATACCTATAGGTACTAAATAAATAATTTTCTGCGCCAGCTTCGGTCTCGACATTCATTTGCGTACGTGCGTACGTCTTGCATCCGTCGCCAACCAACAAAGACTGATGGACCGACAGATGTGTGGACAGCTCATGGAGATTCATCGGTGGATGCATCCGCCGCCGTCTGGTGACGCATCCGCTGATGTATAGAGGAGGCATAATAACAATCTCTGTACTCTCTTTCAAGATCAAGTAAACGGGTGTTGACGACACCACCCGAAATTGGAATACAATAAAATTAAAATAGACTGAACTAGATGTATGTATATAATTTCAAATTAAATAAAACTCATACAAGATATTTATTACAACGCTTTCTAATGTGATCTTCCAACCATGTACCAATAGACGTATATTGTCTACGTTAGCAGTGTGTGCGGCGACGGAGGCGGGCGCGGGGGACTGCGGGGGGCGGCGGGGGGTGGGGCGGCTCGCTTGTCCTGTATAATCAATTAGTCTGTTATAGGCTGAAGCCGAAAATATTAATAAGAAATCTTTATTTGCCTAAAACACGGTATGAAGATGGTAAAGTCAAATTTAAAATAGTAAATTCATGTTTTGGTACAAAAAACAGGATGCAAATATTTGTGAAGAGTCTAGTTTTAAAGTAAAGATTTACAAACTCTGACGTTCTGTTACAAAAAAAAGCTATATAGTGATGAACCCGAAGGCGGCACCACACTGTCCGTGTGTGTGTGTTTGTGTGTCCGTGTGTGTGTGTGTGTGTGTGTGTGCGTGTGCGTGTGCGTGTGTGTGTGTGTGTGTGTGTGTGTGTGTGTGTGTGTGGTACCTTGTGTCTGTGCACGAGGCGCGTGTGGTTGTATAGCGCGGCGTGGTACCCGAAGGCGGCGCCGCACTGGCCCCGTGTGTGTGTGTGTGTGTGTGTGTGTGTGTGTGTGTGTGGTACCTTGTGTCTGTGCACGAGGCGCGTGTGGTTGTATAGCGCGGCGTGGTACCCGAAGGCGGCGCCGCACTGGCCCCGTGTGTGTGTGTGTGTGTGTGTGTGTGGTACCTTGTGTCTGTGCACGAGGCGCGTGTGGTTGTATAGCGCGGCGTGGTACCCGAAGGCGGCGCCGCACTGGCCCCGTGTGTGTGTGTGTGTGTGTGTGTGTGGTACCTTGTGTCTGTGCACGAGGCGCGTGTGGTTGTATAGCGCGGCGTGGTACCCGAAGGCGGCGCCGCACTGGCCGCAGCGGAAGGGCCGCTCCCCCGAGTGCGAGCGCAGGTGCCCCTCCAGCGTCTTCTTCGTCTGTAAACAACCGTATTACAAAATAACAGACATGCGGTGTGTGTGTGTGTGTGTGTGTGTGTGCGTGGTTACCGTGTACGCCTTCCCGCAGGTGTGGCACACGTGGTTCCTGCGCGCGCGCTGCCCGCGGTGCACTCCCGCCACGTGCGCCCGGAGCGACGCGCGCGACGCACACGCCTGCAGACAAACACACACACATTAAATAAACCAATAGCCACTTTCAAAATATCATATACAACTGTTAACCAAATCCAAAAAGGACATAGTATAATCATCATCATCATCATCTCAGCCGAAAGACATGGATGGACAAAGGCATTCCCCAAGGATTAGTATAATAAAATATTTTATTTTGAAATGGATAAAAAGAATTAATAAATGGTTTACGGTTTAGCCAAGTACGATTATTTTGTGTTACAAACTGAGTGGTCGTCTAAATAGCAACTTAGAAGTAGCAGCGATGCAGGCGCGCTGTAACGCCACTGCGTACCATTTTAATTTTAAAGTTATTTATTAGTTTGTAAGTGTATTTCTAAAGATCTGCGGAAGATCAGAATTATGGACTGAAAATTCTATAACATTTTGCTGTACAGTGACCTTTTTGCTTGTTACACAGATCTTTATATACTAACGTGATATAATATCCATTCAAATGCGAGTGTGCACCGTATTTGTTCATCCCTGGTGTCGCGATGTAATAGTGGAGGCGTTCTCATCTTCATGATGTAATAAGTGTCAGTGTGTGTTTATTTTCTTTGTTTTTGCGTAGAAAAAGTACGACCAATCAAGCTTCACCGGACTTGACTAGTGTGTTGCGTGGGGTGTAGTGTAGTGTAGTCACAGGTCGGACACTCCATACAGCAAACGCGTTTTGACAACCTACTGCTTTTTGAATAACACCTGAATATCAATTACAAGTCAAACACTGAAACGCTATATAAAACACCCCTGAACACCCCTGTCAGAGCCCCGCGGCGCCTGCGGGGTGCGGAGCGTGGGGGGCTCGGGCGGGTTGGGAACTCATTTTAGTGCGGGGGGGGTGAGTGTCCTTTCTGTATCGGTTAGTACTATTATTTTCTTGTGTGGTGTAGTGTAGTGTGGTGTAGTGTAGTGTGGTGTAGTGTAGTGTAGCGTAGTGTAGTGTAGAGTAGTGTAGCGTGGTGTGGTGTAGTGTAGCGTGGTGTGGTGTGGTGTAGTGTAGCTCACGAAGTGGCAGCCCGGGTGTTGGCAGGCGACGGGCTTGGTGTGCGTGTGGCGCGCCGCGCGGTGCTCCGCCAGCCGCCGCGCCGACAGGAAGCGCATGGGGCACGACGCACACAAGTACCTAACAATAACAATAACAACACTGCATGCTTCATTTGATAACCTGCCATATCATATTACTTCAAGATAATCAATATTAAACTGGCTGAAATGATGATGATGATGAATCAATATTAAATACTAGTACTTCGGAATATAGACCCGGCAACTAAATAACTATTCCTATTTAAAACCTTGAACAGTCATTCCTTTTAAATGTTCTGTGGTCATTCCCAAAGGAGCATCAAGATTTTTCAGTAAAATGAAAAAAAAAGATGTTATAGTAACAATAATTGCTTTAGACTTTGAGATATCAAAATGAAAAAAAAAAACAGAATCGACAAACGAAGCTAAAGAACACATTGTATTCTGTTAATAGGCTATTTGACAATGCGAAAAATAAAGTGTTAATTACTGTAATCAGTATGTAATGTAAGTTTAAAAATGGATATTTACTATGGGAAGTTGAAAATAATAATTAATTTATGTAAAAATCCGTAAATAAAAATGTATTTTTTTTGGCGTTTGTCACGTGACTCAAAACGCTCCTGATCGGTCGGGTATAGGACATATTATTAAGTTTATAGACTTTATAATGTATGCAGACGATATATGTGCCTTAGTTAATGCTGATAATGACATGGAACTCTATAACAACGTCCAAATTGTAATTGACAATCTCTCGGCCTGGTTTGTTGCCAATGGAATGCAACTGAATCTGGGGAAGTCCAGCTTGCTCGAATTCAGTATGCGGGGGTCTACTGCACCAAGTCTTTTGGACAATGTGATGGTGGGAGGGGTTGGTGTCCCAAGGGTGAGCCAAACTCGTTTCGTAGGATTCAATTTCGACAGTGGTCTGCAGTGGAAGGAGCATATCAGCGGCTTGTGCACCAAACTCAACTCTGCATATTATGCTGTGTCTCGTCTTACTGCGACGCTGTCGAGGGAGAATCTGCTCAAAGCCTATTTTGGATATTTCCACTCCCATCTTACTTATGGTATAGACCTCTGGGGCTGGTCCGCTGACAGAGATCGCCCATTCCTTCTTCAAAAGAAGGTGATTCGGAAACTCGCAAGGGTCCCGGATGATGAGCCTGCCAGGCAACACTTCATAGACTTGCGGATTTTGACTGTCCCTTGTCTTTATATTTTTGAAGTTGCTAAATATGTGAAGCGTCACCATAGCGAATTTCCAGTTAAAATCTGGATTGGACAAAGAGCATGTAAACGGCGCAATCGACCGCTGGACACAGTTCCTCAACGACTGCAGAAGAGCAACAGATCGCTGCACGTCATGGGTTCCCTTATTTATAATAATATACCTGTCTTTATTAGGGATTCTGTATCCGAACCTATTTTCCTAGGAAAATTAAAAACTTGGCTTATCCAAAAAGCATTTTATTCGGTTCAGGAGTTCTTGGATGTTGATAATAATATTTTATAACAATTTTATTTTAATTTATATACATTTGTATTAATTATTTAACTATTCCGTTTGACATTATTAATAGCATAAATAATGCTAATGTACCTAAGACCTGCTTTAACTAAATAATGTAATTTACTGTTCTCATGTTATATACCTACATATTGACATTGTATATTTAATACAAAATAAAGAATAATGAATATGAATATGAATATGTCACTAGCCAGTAAACATCGTTTTCTACTTAAGCAACTTGTCATAATATTCTTTATACAGTACTACTGGCTAGTGACGTCACCGATGCCATTGCGACGCCATATTGTCAAAGTAGCGTTTTGGCGCGCTACTTAAATATTGAATTTTTATTTTGATATTTTTCAGGAAATATGTACCAGAATTAAAAAATACAACTATTACTGGGATCCACAAACTCTACTGAATAATAAAAAATATATTTTAAAAACCAGTCAAAGAGCCTATTCTTAAAAGAATAGAATAACAGCTTTCCCGTGAGAAAGAGGGATTCAGATATTAGTTTAGGTATGTAAACTGTATATGAGTGTGTGTGAGTGTATCGCAAGGCGAGCGGTACTCACTTGAGCATGTCGGGCTGCACGTGCTTGAGGCTGTACTTGTTGTGGTGGTAGAGGGTGGTCTGGTTCTTGAACGTCATGTCGCACTGCAACAACAACCATGCCACAGTAAAGCACAGTCCACTTGCTAATAGACAAGGGCGCTGCTTGCGTTGCATATTACTTAGGAGTTGTCTTTTTCCTGGTCCAGTCAATTAATATGTGTCTGTATACTGAATAAGGAAGAGGTTGTGAGAAAGTAGAAGACAAAATCAGTAAAGCAAAGCGCTTATGGCACTGTGCTACTTAATACACGTGCTCCTTCACACACACATACACACACATACACACACACACACACACACACACACACACACACACACACACACACACACACACACACCCCGTATAGTACAGTACCGTGTGGCAGTAGAGGTGTTGGTGCGGGCGGTGCGTGTCGGCGTGCAGCTCCATGGCCTTCTTTAGCACGAAGCGCTTGCGGCACGAAGCCACCGGACACACGTGCTCCTTCACTCCAGAGTGGATCCTACACAAACGCAAGTATTTTTTCTAAACTTTAAACTTTATTATCTCGGAATGGACAAAGACCAGCATATATTTTTCATTTATTCATGGCTTTTTCAATTCAATTCGTATTACATTATAACGAATTCTGTCTTATTTTTTCATCGCAAATTTAATAAAGATGACGAATTCGTTTTATAGTAAAGTGAAATATTTCTACACGATAACGGCGGCGAACCCGAATGATGTTCCTGAGTTTGAGTACCTATTTCTACTTTTTTGTCCTTTCGTTAGTTTTTCCTTTCGGTATTGTTTTCTAAATTGTTATGTAGATATATGATATGCTGTGTGTGTGTGTGTGTGTGTGCGTGTATCTAGGGTGTGTGTGTGTGCGTGTAGCTAAGGCGTGTGTGTGTGCTTGTAGGTAAGGTGTGTGTGTGCGCGTGTAGCTAAGGCGAGTGTGTGTGCTTGTAGGTAAGGTGTGTGTGTGTGCGTGTAGCTAAGGTGTGTGTGTGTGCTTGTAGGTAAGGTGTGTGTGTGTGCGCGTGTAGCTAAGGCGAGTGTGTGTGCTTGTAGGTAAAATGTGTGTGTGTGCGTGTATCTAAGGTGTGTGTGTGTGCGTGTAGCTAAGGTGTGTGTGCGTGTAGCTAAGGCGTGTGTGTGTGCTTGTAGGTAAGGTGTGTGTGTGCGCGTGTAGCTAAGGCGAGTGTGTGTGCTTGTAGGTAAGGTGTGTGTGTGTGTGCGTGTAGCTAAGGTGTGTGTGACACTGACAGCAGGTGCGTGTTGAGCGAGGCGCGGTCCCTGAGCGCCTTCCCGCAGAGGTGGCAGCGCGCGCGCGCCGCGTGCTCCTTTAGATGCGTGCGCAGCTTGCCCAGCGACCTGCTCACAACAAACAAACACGGCTAGCGGCCACACAACAACATTCACAGTTACTTAAGTGATTTAGAATGGCAATAGCGGACGTTATGCGCTTTTTACCAATGTATTCAATTTGACATAGCGATATGTGGCGATATTTACTTAAAGTACGCGCAAATTGCAACTTTCTCTATCGCTAGTGTATAGTAGTAGAGGCCAAGGTCACTTGTAGGTGCTCTTAACATTTTTTGTCGATGTGTCTTAATTTTAACTTTAAAAAAACTGCTGGCTTTTTATTTGTGGTAACATGATAGTTAAGTATTTATTTATTTATTTATTTATTTTATTGGCTTACTAACAATCTACTTACACTAATACAACATAATTGTAATACATGACCGAAGCTTATGCTAGTGTAGTGACCACTTACAAGTAAGCACAGCATGCACAATAATATGAGACATTTCATAAAAAAAAAATGCAATAAAGATTTAGTGTAGGACATAGGCAATAAGAAAGAAATATAACATCTTTTAAGTGTGTTAATTAAACATCATTCCTGCCATTAAACATCATTCCTGCTCGTAACAATGTTCTTAAAAAAACTATTAGTGGAATCAAAGTTTAAATCGATGACATTTTTGTAGTTATTAATAAGCTTACACAGCCTGGGCAATGGAGAGTTACTGCCTAGAACGGTTCTACGAATAGGTGGATTGAGCGGCGCAATGGGGTGACGTGGGTATCTCGAAGGAGCGGTGAACCTAATTGAGCTCAGTAATTGTGGACAGCTAGTTTTATTGTTCAAAATTTTGTATATAAACAACATGTCTGTTAGCTCTCTACGTTTTTCTAAAGATAATATGTTGAAATATTTAAGCCTATCCACATACGAAAAATCTCTTTTCGCTTTACCAATAAGTCGTGCCAAATGCCACAGAAAACGCTTTTGCACTCTCTCCATGCGCAAACTATGCACAGCATAATGCGGGCGCCAGACAACAGAGCAGTACTCAAGTATACTACGAACGAGACTGCAATATAGCACCTTTTTAGTTTTTATACTGAACCCTTTGCTATTACGCAACACAAACCCAAGCATCCTTGAAGCCCGCTTTGTTATATTTTCGTATTGAGGTACGAAGGTCAGTTTAGTATCAAAAATCACCCCTAAGTCCTTTATTACCTCAAACTCTTGAATGGCGTGGTTGTCAATTTTGATACTAAACTACTGGTAGTACTGACCTTAAAAGGCTTGGTTATTATGGATTACGTAACTATTCTGTCGAATAATTTACCGACTAGTTTAACATTGGTGTCGATTCGATGTTGGCCAATGCACTAATCTTAACTAAAATTTAGTTAAGATGTGTCAGATGACATATTTAGCTATTCGGAACGCACGACTTAACTTAATTTTGTATGGAATCTGACAGGACTAAAAATAAGTTGAACTAACGCCATTTAGCTATTCGGGAACGACCATTCATCTGTCATTTTTAGTTCGTTATCTGTCATTTTTAGGTGTTTTGAACATAAAATGGTCTTAATTTAGTTCAGTTTTTTTAGGTGTAGACTTATTATATTTTGTAAGTTTTGAGGTTAACAAACTAGGAAATCGGGTAAAAATTAAATAGTGATGAATTCAACCAATCTCCTTTCGTTAATCCTGGATATTTACTGAATCGCTCATCCTCAGTCAGGTCAGCGGGGTCGGTCGAGTCTTTCAGCTAAAAACTCCATCAATCGTACAAGCAAGAGCATGCTAAGCAGATTACTTTGGATTTTGCACCTTTCTTATGTCCATCGAATAAGGAACAGAATCGCAATCGCGTTGGCCCAGCTTAACCTTCACTTAACAGTACGTACAGAAGCCAGCACATGCGGTTGGACACTTGCACTATGAAATTCACCCCTATCACTACGGAATACGGGCGCTCTCAAGGTCATAATGTCCAGCCGCATGTGCTGCTTACTGTACAACAAATCGACCATAAGTTCTATTTTGCAATTTCGTTTTTGTTTTACGCAGAAAAAATATAAATTTCTAATTTCCGAAACTAAAACGGAACGTAACACATACTAAGTTGCGTTTCGTTGCGCGTGCGTTCGTTTCACTAACGTTCACTTTATTGCGGATTAAGGTTGCATGACATTATACCTTTGCCTTTCTGTTGAAAAAAAATATTGCAGGAGCGTGCACAGAGCGAGATAATGTGTATCCGAACGTTAATCGTCTCAAGATTTGTTAAGTCCTGTCAAAAATGAACTAAAATTAGTTAAGATAAGGCGTGTGCAATACCGAATTAGCCCCATTGTCTCATAAATGAGTTATTACACTATTCAAAGCGTTTTCTACAACATTTCATATAGTTAATTTATCAGATACTTATTAGAACACAATACAATCCCAAAAAATGTTAAAAAATAATATATTTGTATAAATTATATATTTTTGAGAAAGAATGATAACGAAGATAACTTAGAAAAATATTTCAATCTGTAAAAGTACCTAAATAATTTCATACATTTTTGAGATATTGTTTTGGATTAGTGCCAAAGTATTAAGATACGCTCCCGAGTATCGCTAGTGATTTCGAGTTAGACGTAAGGGTAAGAGCGACGACGCCCGCTATTGCCATGGTAAATCACAAAGAGTATACGGTTTTATATTCAAATTCAAAATTATTTGATTTCTTTAAACAACGGTTATTTACAAGTTAAAGTTACAAGTAAAAATTGGGATTACAAGGCTTGATAATACATATAATCTATGTCTAAGTAAAAGCCTTGAAACTTTGAAAAGGTGTTTTTTAGAGGTATTTACGTGGAATCATGCAAGTGAGAACATTGAGCATTGTGTGTATGTGTGTGTGTACTAACGGGGCCACATGGTCGCAGGTGGGGCAGGCGTGTGTGGGCGGTGTGAGCGTGTGTGCGCGCGCCACGTGGTCGGCCGCCACCGCCGCGCGCGACCACAGCGCGCCGCATACCAAGCAGCGCCATCTGCAACACACACGCACACATTTATATAACAGTCACGTGAGTGCAGGTGTGAATCAAGTGTGGGTGTGAGTGTTAGCAGTCACCTGACGCGGTGCCGGCGGCGGTGCGCGGCGAGCGCGTGCGGCTCGCGGCAGCGGATGTGGCACGCCGAGCACTCCAGCGGGCCCGACGACTGACAACACAACCACAACATTCTATTGTACACAGTACATCACCACACGACATTACTCTCGCACAACAACTAACTGACCGACCATAAGCAGCAGATCATCGTAGGGTTAATTTGCATTGCCACTAATCTTTAATTTAAAGCTAATTATCTTTTAAATTACATTTCTTAAGGACAAAAATGGACAGGAGATGGTTATTTTAGTTTTAGAGATGTCAAACATCGATGGATTCAGTTCACTAGTTTAAGGCGCATGCGAAAACGTCACACGTCAGGATATATTACTGCTCGCACATGAACACTAAACTAAAATTAAGGTTTAGAGTGTGACTTGTGAGATTTAGCATCAGTAGCACATGAATAGATGCGCAGGTGATGTGTAGCAGCTCACCGGGTCGTGCTTGCGGTCGTGTTGCAGCAGCTTGGAGCGCTGGCTGAAGCCGAGGGCGCAGCGCTCGCAGCGGTGGGCGTGCCGCGTGTAGCGCTCGCTCTGCAACACGCGCTGCCGCTCCGCCTCCACCTACACACACACACACACACACACTCACACAATCACACACTTTCACCTGCACGCAGCCGATAGTAACCCGACTGTATATTAGTGTCTCTCCTCGACGTCGAAAAGTGATTTGTAAAATCTTACTTCGAATAAACACATTTTGAACTTGAACTTTCAACTTTGTGTTTCTGGCTGTTAAAAACGTTACTTACAACGTTATACCACGCGGCGCGGCGTAAGCGACGCCTTAAGGTAAAATAATACAGGATAGATTGGCAGCAGCATTCATATTATGAACAACAAATTTAATGCGATTCCCATCTCATACGTCAAACATCGGGATTATAACAACAAGGGTAAGAGGCCTCGATTCAAAGGACATACTTATTTGCCATCCAAATTTCAATATTTTTTAAACATTTTTCGACGCCAAAGTCAACAACCACCTTGGATGACTGAGCCAGCGGAATAAGTAATTAATTAAAGTCAACAACGAAGGACCACAACTGTCCGTTCAGAGATCAAATATCCGTCG